>MU376951.1:484459-518325 GCA_022495195.1 Xylaria digitata | reverse complement strand
TTAAATAAAATAGCTAGAAAATAAAGAAAAATATATTTGGATTTCTTATTTAATTGCGAATCTAATAATACTAGTTTTAGCTTTGTACAACTTTTTTTCGCGAAGTTATTAAAAAGTGGAGTAAGTATTCCCTGTATAAATTATCTTACAGGGTACGCCAAGCCAAAGTGTCAATCCGCTTGGGGTGTCAATCCGCTTGTGGTATGCGTTAACCTACTTACCTACACTACTTCCTACTTACCTACACTACTTATATGTCGCATACAGATGTTACCCGGCGCGCTTTTTTCCATGGGTTGGCAACAATATGTACACCATGCATACATACTTACCGATCCCGTGCTCTCTATCTTACCCTTACCCTATCCCACCCCGACCAGTACCCGAATACAATGCGTCCATATACATATGTATAGTATCTATAGACCGTCCTGATTGATACCACCCCCCCACTCCAAACGGACCCTGAATTCGACGCTACCGCTACCTTACCCTGAGCTAGACTGAGACGTCGTCTGCCCCCCCAGTCGAGGAAGATCACTTGACTTTTTTTTTCTCCCCACCCCCATCTTCTTTGTTGACCACTTACCTAACCAACTAGATCCAATCAAATGTCGTGTCCCTTCATCTCTTTCCCCCCTCCTCCCGAGCTACCGCGCGTGAGAGGCGGAGATTCCGCTGAGACTATTGTGCCCCGTCACTCTCGATCTCGACATACATCGGATATTTGGAATGAGGGGTGGAGTAGCGGCAGATAAGGAGTGATGTAATGCACATATATGGATAGACGCAGTGTACCTTGGTGACACTGCATGTCACTAGGTTGGGTTTCCTTCATTCTTATGTGTTGGAATGACATGGGCAACAGGTAGCGTATATTAGACTGATTGGGTCAAAGTAACATGCCTCCCCTACGCAATCTTACCTCATGGTTGTGCTGGCATATGACCGTGAGCTTTGTAAATAGTCCCTTATGTTCTCGGCACTTTGCCATACTGACAGACCGTACAAATGAGGGGGTAATTTGGTTTTTCATTTGTTCCTTTGCTAGCTATGAGACGGGGAGCCTCGTTAGGTTGAACGCTCCGCCATATAGTGATAGACTCTATGATGTTTCAGCTAGTGTCGTTCCGTCCGCTCATCCAAGTCATCCAACACAGCCATACCGGAATCTAGTGGTTTTCTACCTAGGTTGATACAAAGGGTATCTCAAACCGAACTATTGATCGAGTGACCAAAAAATATAAAAAATGAAATATGCAACACATCCCTTACTGCCCGTAAGATATACTGTCGCATGCCAAAAGTTTGTCTATGCTAAAGAATAGGGCAGAAAGACAATTGACTAACCCAGTGGTTGCATTTCTTACAAGGCTGCTGCAAAGGAACACGCCGGCGCAGCGTATCATCCCGTGCAAGGCGGGGTTCCCTGAGTTGCTTTTTTATAGCCATTGTTTCCAATGATATTGGTGCAATATCCAGCTAATAATTTCCTTTGAGGCTCCCGAACTCCTGGAGCTTAAGACTAAAGAACCAGTGTCCTCATTACAGCGAAACCTCAACAAGCATGTTGTATATCACCGGTGCTGAAAATGGACTGCTGATTGCTATTGCTGGGTGAGTGAGGACCGACGGTATTTAGGTCCTCACGTCAATAGCGATCGTTGGTTTTCCTAATGTTCGATTGCAGCCGAATCAAATGAATTTGTTGATTGATCGAAGCGAACCGGGACTGCAATGGAAACCACCCTGCGTCACTATCATAACATGATTTAAGTGACTAGATATGGCGCATGGACGCCAATCGTAAAGAGTAGTAATTAGCATTGACAACTCTATGCCCTAAGAGCTTGTTTTAGCGTGAAACGACAACGTCGTTATGATTCATCGAAATCACGGGCGGCGGTCAACGATTTCTCGAGCCCTTAGGAGCGCTGTAATACCGTCAAGTCCGTTTTCAATATTGCCTGCATGTTTCATAGTTGTTGCTGAGCTCGATTCACGTGGTAAATTGACCGTGACCTCGTGCACCAATCCGGGTGTGGGGCCGGGGTGACTGGGTCGTGGTCCTGATATGAGACCTGGAATGTCGTTACTATAATGTGGAGAGCTATGAAAACCACTCGGGATTCGGCCAGGTTGTGCCGGCTGCGAGGGTAGCGATATTTGCGACATTTGTCCGTTTGGGATAGGGGGCGAGGGTGTCTGTATGTACGATGAAGCCGGCGGCTCTGGCTTCGTCGATAGGAGTGCATGGATTGGTAGAGATGCGTCACCGGGTGTCCTCGGTAGATAAGGAGATGTTGAAGAATTGCTCCCATATGAAGATTGTTCATGTTTCAGCGATGGGGGTTGTGATATGGATGTGGATACAGACGACCTAGACCCCCTCGACAGATTGGCGTGGGGGGTTTGTCCGAGATGTATGCTGAGCACACTGGCTTCAGGTGACTGAGAAATGTTTCGAGGTGTGACTCTCGGGTCTAGCCAAGGTACGCCGCTGTTATTAACATCTCCTGGGTGATACTGACCATCCGCCCAACCAATGCGGTGATTGGCAGCATGTATTGAGCCATCGCGAGAGTGAGGACTAGACAGCCCCCGCCGCCGCCCATGATTGGATTCTTCCTGGGTAAGTAAGGGCGAAGTCAAAGTAGAATCATCTACATGACTTGTCCCTGTTGACAATGAGGCTATTGAACCTAGTCTTTGTCGTCGTGACGGAGGAGGTTCGCTTCCGTGTTGGCTTTCGGAACCACTCCCGGTACCACTGGTCGTTCCACCAGGGCCGATCGAAGTGCCACTAGTACTGCTACCGCGGGTACTCTCGGGATCGGTCTTCAACCGTTTTGCGGCATCTTTTTCTGGCCCCGAGTTAGTAAGGATTGGCCCATAATTGCAACGGATACGGCTGAATACCTTGTGTTTGAGCAGCTTGCCGCTTCCGAAATTCATGTAGATATTCATTGTATTTTCTGCACTCGGCCGTCTTCTTGTAATCTGCCAAACTGGAATTATACCTCTCTTTTGCCTCATTTGCTTGTTTTTCGAACGGCTCCTTCTCAGCACGACCTAGGTTTTGCCAATTCTCACCTACCAACTTAGCAATCTCCGTAAACGTGAGATTTTGTCCCTTTAGGTCCTCTCGCATTTCTGCAATCTGTCAATCTACGTCCACGGCGCGCAAAGCCTAGAAACATAGTATCATATCGACTTACTATTAGAGAATAGAACATAGGCTGAAGGCGGCCGTTCTGGAGCATGTTCATCGGGCTACCATTCCAATCAGATCATTTAGCCCAACTCATGATGGTTGCATTCCAAAACGAAGGCTAGGCAATAAAGCAAACCTTTGGGTGTCTCCTGTATTTCCTCTTCGCAACGGTTGGCCCAGTTTTAACGTCTGTTCTCCCAATGTCGGGACGATTCGCATCATGTCTAGTATCCTCAATGCTTGTGCGGGCTGGCGACACTAAAGAGACCTCTGGGGCAACACCCCTGTAGTTGGCAATACGTCGCTGGAGTTTCTTCGTCGAATTAGAATAATTGGCCATGAACGAAGAATGCCGCGTCACTTACTCTCCGGTGTCCGAGCTTCACGCCTAGTGCGTCACTAGTGGTGGAATCAGTATAGAAAGGATAATGAGCCACATAACACAATTGGTGCGTACAGATCGGATTCGGTGATGTCCAATATGGTCTCCCAGGAGTCAAATCCTTGGTCAATAAAGACACCGAGATATTGAGAGATACCCAACTCGCCGAAAATCGTTTCGAGGAAATTCATATAGCTGACTTGTCCGTGTTTTCACGGCAGCACTACTAGCATCGGGATGCGACCACTGAATAGCAAGTGCGACAGGGACTAGTAGTCGTGGCGGCAGATGTTGTGATTGCTGCACGCTCTAAACACTCTTGAATTTTGGTAACAAGGCTCTTTCGGATAGCGTTCGGCGTGTTGATGTAGTCAATTGCTATGGCCCAGGCGCAATTGTCAACACCTTCTCACCACGGCGACGGTCTAATAACCTGTCAGCGAGGGGGGTGCGAAGCTATTATGTAGCTGAGGCGAAGATGGTGATTATAGTGGCTGCGCGGCGGCGGCAGGTCTTTGATGTGACAAGGGACTTATATCGACTTTCGAGAAGGGGCTTTGCAAGGCGCAGATCGGCTCGGTTGATTGGCACAGCGCGTGTAGAGACTTGTCTTCCAAAACAAGGTCTCAGTGCGGGGACTGACTATAGCAAATGTCAACAAGCTCTTTCAGTTTGTTCATGTGGTCGGTGGTTTCGAATCGGACAGAATCGCAGCCCGCGGTGGTGATGGATATTGGATACTGGTATGGTGTTGCATTTGGGGATATGAGGAAAGTCGATATGTATGGTTTTACCGTGCCGACATCTATGGCAATGTTTAAGGGGATTCTATCTACAAATTTAGTATTGCATGGGGTCCGGGCAGCAATGCTGTTCGATCTGCCAGCGTAACTGAGATCCCCGAATATGTGGGTGCAACGACTGAGTACATAGTAGACAATCGGGGGGATCGAACTGGATCGGGTCATCGGTTCGTCAAGTATATGTACTTGTACACATACATGTCGCAGCACCGCGGCGTGGTATTCATAGGCGGTAGATGGAAGACGAGGAGAAGGACCTAGACGACGCACGTCTGCAAACTACCTAGGTAATGTCATCTTAGCACTAGAAGAAAATTACCATTATTGCCATTATTGGACAGCTGGCAGAGACTGCATATAGTATGCTACTTGCCTTAGTGTGGTACTATACCGACAGGTCCAAGACAAGTACAGGGTACCTACTTTCGAGATATCATCTATGAAAAAGCCTTGGGATGGTTAGTTGTTAGTGCGACACTAAATTTAAATACATACTTGTAGTACACTACACTGCTAGTACAGCA
The DNA here is from genome assembly GCA_022495195.1 of Xylaria digitata. Classification (NCBI taxonomy): domain Eukaryota; kingdom Fungi; phylum Ascomycota; class Sordariomycetes; order Xylariales; family Xylariaceae; genus Xylaria; species Xylaria digitata. Next base: position 513,402 of record MU376951.1, on the reverse strand, counting down.
GATGCCTGCCTGTGCACTACACTTAGGTATGTACGGAGGAGTGGATTGTAGACTAAAGAACGCCAAGCTTCGACAGGAAGATCCATAGGAAAAAAAAAACAACTATGACGGGACCGACTGTTTGTTTGATTTACTTTTGTTCATCGACTTTCTTGAAGGAAGAGGAAGAAAAAAAAAAAAAAAAAAAAGGCCCACTAATATTACTAGTAGAAGAGTGTCTACAAACACCCCTTGGAGTATTTGTCGGATTAGCGCCGACTACTAACTACCATCCTGCTGGCTTACCTATGATGTGTGTACTAATAGTGCAGTGTAGTGTAGTATAGTGTAGGTATTGTCGTATAGCAGCAGTAGAGGATTACTCGGCTTCTGTCTGCTACTGTCTACATAGGTGTAGGTATCTACGGACCGTCAGTCAGTGTGACATTTCGCCGGGTAGATACTGTCACACCACTCCTACTAGTAGTTGAGTTTCGGGGCAATGGCGAGGCACTCACTACCTTAGTCTTCAGGGTTACCTTCAATAAAAATGCCTAGCCAGCTCGTGGCCCTACTTTATTCAGACAAGTTGAAATTCAGAGGTGCCTTCGCCAACATCCGCCGCCATGTAGCTCGCTCAGGTACAGGATTGACAGGTGGTCATCTCGCGATGTACCATCATACATAGTATGTCGTTGCTCCCCGTCATAAGATCCACAGCTGCTCTTGCCCACAATTCCAGTATGCGATGCGAGGCGCTTGCCCTAAGCATGCCTATAATCTCTATCCGAGTCGAGCCCAGGTTTGCATGACATGTATGGAGACGTAAGTAGCGCAAAGAGCAAGTTCGCTGTGACGAGCATGACGAACATGGTAGACCAAAAATATGTCTATTCTAGTAGAGGTCGAGCTTCTGGTCGAGATCGGCTAGGGACCAATAGGAAGGTTAATTCCCGTGTAATAACACCCGCTCATGACATGCTATTCGAGAACCACCCATCTGAGTTTAGTCCGGATCATAGTGGTGTAGAACTCTAGAATTTGGGGGGATACTAGCCCCTTTCCTTGACTGTAATCTCTAGTACTAGGCCTAGTGTCGTTTGACGCTAATAAATAGGACACACATAGGAGCATTTAATTCCCTATGTAGGTGTGCTATCAGAACCACCTACGCAGTAATCTGTGGATAAAGAGATACATCAGAGGCGGAAGTAGCACAGAGCAGCACAGCGAAGTACCAGTACCTTAGAAAGCCAAGACTTATATAAGAAGTATTGCAAGTGAATGTACTGTAGCTGCCAGCTAATGAAGCGTGAGCCGTCATGAGCCTGCGGGGAGTGGCCTGATGAACGGGGTCAAGGGCAGAATGGCAGCGAATGAGAGCGAGCGTCCGAAGGCCGGCTGGGGTACCGCCATCGACTTTTCAGCCTGGGATCGAGAGGCTTGGCAGGGCAACCGTGTCTGACTACCATCCCTCTCGGACCGCGGTTTGCAATTATGGCGAGGAACAGAATGGCCATTTGGAAAGTTGGGTTCCGATTCCCCTGTCATTATCACGGCATATCATCGAGATCTATGATGGAAATGGGACAAAAGTCGATTCACGTGCTGTGCCACCACGAAGTGGCTTGACTGAAAAGACACTCAGGGGTGTACGGGTGGATGGGAAAACCTGTTCGAGGGGATGGCTTTCTGTGTGTTCACGTAGGGAAGTGCTGGAAGGCGAGAGACCAGGTGGAGAAGCGTGTGCTTATCGATAATATGAATAGACCTACACATTTATTATAATGTTGAGGACATACACTACGACATACATACAACCTAGGTAAACCATACAGCATACATATACATATGCAGGGCTCTCCAGCCGTCGTCTAGTAATACCCGTTTCGTTCTTCTACTATACACAGCATTTGTCGAAATTATACTATACTGCAAGGCGCAGCTGTAAACCGTATACCCAGAGACTGTACCCAGAGACTAATGTAGCCGATACCTTACTATAGGTGCCTACCGTAGGTAGTGTAGTATAGTGGAGACAGTGTGCGCGATACCGCGGTTAGTACTTGAGAAACCCGGGGAGTGCCCGAGTAATGTACCCGGGTGGTTTTAAATATATGGTAGTTACCGGCGAGGAGAAGAGCGGGTGTAGTGTACAGTATTAAAAAAGCAGTGTGGTCGGCTCCAGGTCGACCGCAAAGTAAACAAGGCTCACACAACATTCTGCCACACATCATCGGATTCACCACTGCTTATATCATCATCATCTCGATCGCCTACCGGCACCTATTTCGCCTGGTCTTACCTATCCCAGACCAGAGTCCAGACATTGGCTTTTGCTGGGTATTACCGTATACCTCATACCTCCCCCCGCCGCCACTGGGCTATCTATTCATTACCGATTCTCATCATCGGTACTGATTATCTATCTACCTACCTCCCTAGTATTAGGTCCATCAAATTGTCACCGTTCCTTATTACAGGTATACTAGGTTAGGTACTCGTATAGTAGTACACCACACGTACACGTACACGTGCGTACGGGATAACTATAAACTGGTGTATATACTACAAGATCGCGATGTCCCAGTCCCAGCAGCAGCCGCCAAACAGGAACGGATCCGACTCCACCTTGCCCCCGGACCCTCAGCAGCAGCAACAAGCCCACCATTCGCATTCGCCCAGCGCCGCGACCACTCAATCAGAGATGGCTCAGGTAAGTTCAGACAATCATTACCCAGAGATATGTTGGGAATTTGGAGATAACCACGGCATCTGATTCCATATCAGCCTGTGATCAACCGCATACTGTAAGCTAATGCGACTCTCCAACCTGTTCTAGGCCTTTAGAGACCTTGCAAGGTATGTGTATCACCGCCTAATATGGCAGTGTTCTTTCGTTGTCTTGCTACTGTCATGCACTACGTTGTTGGGGGTGGCCTAGGCTCAGGTCTTTTTTTTTATAACCTTTTTCACCCCCGTCTCGCCACCCATGATCGAGAAGCTCCTTGCCGCATTTTTCTGCATAGTCCCTGAATGCCAATTGCGCCGAAACATCGATAAACGACCCGATGCGAATTCTAATCAGCGCCGGTGGTGAAAACGCCACATATACCCCGGCTCACACGTTCGAGACCTTGTGGCCCATCCCCAGTACCCGGCCGAACAGGCTATGCAGATCAAACCCTAGTCATGGCATTTGTCCATTTCCATTTTTATTCCCCTTTTCTAACCACGCCAATTGAGAATACCACCCCTGGCCTGCCCTTGAGCTGTTTTGATTAGTAACCTAGCTGCAAGCTGACTGCGTCAGTCCGAGGGTTAGTACCTACGCGCATTGGTGTCTAGCAAGATGCTAAACCGCAGTGGATTCTTCTAGGCTGCGTAAGACCAATATCCACATAACGCGCCAGAAGAGACACGACGCCACAGCTTGTTTCTTCATGGTCTGGACTCTAGCGTCTGCAGGACGCACCATGAAAAGACTCATGCAACAGCTCATGTCTTTACTGTCTAGATTCTTATCCAGTCCAGTCTCGTCACACCTCACCCCATCTATCCAATACAAATTCCTATACCGTCTGTTATCCGACCGCTTGGTAGTCGCGAGCGTGCTAACAAGCTTTTCACCTCTTAGGGGCGAGCAACAAGCAGCCGCCATTGAAGCCAACCTCGCTAGCCTCGAGAGCAAGCTTGACGCGCTCCTAGCGTCTATCGAGGCTGGAGCCGGCGTAGCCGAGGTAGGCGGAATCGAAGACGACTCGGAAAATGAGCAACCACCTCAAGAGAAGTAACGTCAGCATCACAAGCGCGCGGCCGGTGTCACTTATAGCTATCTTCTATGTTGCCTTAAGACTGTTAGGAGGCGGTTAATCTTGATCGAGAAAAACGACTTACTATCTAGTCTCTTTCCAACGAGGCGTAACCGTATGTTTGAGCAAATACGTTATTTCAGTGAAGGCAATTTAGACAATACTAAAGAGCCCCCACCCCCACAAGTGAATAAGTATAGAGGTACTAGATATATCGCAATGAGATGATGCGGCAAGAGATTTCCCCCTAATTATAATAGACATGTTTGTGAAAATATATTGGTTGGAATTGACAGACACCACCATAGGTTGGGACTGCTTGAGAAATGTCAGGCATTTAACATTACGCAGCAATCTAAGTTAAATTTTCACATTACCAAGAACTGATTCCAAGAATTGAAGTTGGGTCAAAGATCATATATATTCTCAATAATCTGGGACTTTAGGCTACTACAGCTAAACTATCTAGTAGGGTAGGGCATCGATGACTAATCCGGACTACAAGTTAATCTCGATATCTCTAAATTTACTAACAGAAATCAGACTAGGCAGTGGCAAAGGACGAGCCCGTATATGACTTGATGACGTGATGACGAATGAGCCGCCAACAGTGGTAAAAGCATTGAATTCACTTAGTCACTGAGCGGTAGATGCAAATTCGAGAGAAAACAAGATTGTCCCACAAAATACAAGACCAGGCAGACTTGAGACCGGTGGGCTTTCGAAAGGACGCGACTGATGCTTTTTGCTAATGTAAAAAACACGTCAACCCAAAATCTCCGCTTAGGGAAACTGCATCCGATGTTCTCGCCATCTTGAATGGAGACTCTAAGGTCGTGGAATACTCATATGAGCCTCCAATGCGAACGTCCGTAATCCATAAATAAGAGAGTAGTTAACTCAATTACAAGAAACTCCAAAGTGACCCGGGAGAATAAATGCTAACATCAAGACCATAATGCGAGAGCCCCTGGAAGGAATTCTGACAAAGCCAAGCACCACCGGCAATAGGCTGTAGTGGGAAAAATAAACACCAGTACGCACACAGTCCTCTTTAACATAACATAAGCCCAAAACGCCGAACAAACTCCGGCTGTTGTGATAACTGCCCTAAAGTGGGTATATGCGTTCAAAGTTGTTCAAGAGCTCTGTCACAGCAATACATAGAAGCCTAATGGTGAGTGGGATGCCAAAGTACAACAACTATTCTTAGGACGAGAGTAACAAATCAAGGCTTGCTTGCTGTAAGCAAGAGTGAGAAGTCGGCTCCCTCAGGGTATCGAGAACTGGTGAGGATACATCAAATAATCGACATGGTACCGATGCCCATAGGAACCTTTGGTGCAGGTGAAGGGCAGCATGCTTCCTGACAGCTCAGAATCAATTTATACTGTTAGCTCTTAGCACGAGCTATATTGAATAAACCTAGTTAGTCGCTTAAAGTGGATGGTTTGGAGAGGGTTGAACGTGCCCTTTGCAGCGGGTCACCCTGGCTTGCAGCTACCAAAGATGGGCTTGCAGCACCAGGTGCACTGGATGTCATTGCGCGAGCCTCGAGAGTGGGCCGCGTGATTTGAGGCGACTTCTGGTCACCGTTGATTTTGTTGTTATGGGAAGCAAGCTCTCTCTCTCTATTCTTTTCGAGTAATGCGCCCCCAAGAGTTGCGCATTTGAGGATGGTCTGTATCAAATGATTTTGTTGTAGAGGTTTCGAAAGGTACTCGTCCATCTGGGCTTGAATGCATCGTTCTCGATCTCCCATCATGGCATGAGCTGTGAGTGCGATAATTGGGGTCCGTACTGCTCCGGCGCTCCGTTCGTACTCACGAATTTTACCGGTCGCTTCGAATCCGCCCTATTATTGTGGTTAGCACAGGAAAGCGAATGGTTTTCATAAATCATACCATTATAGGCATCTGGACATCCATGAGGATGACATCAAACTTTTTCCTTTGTACGGCTTCGACGGCTTCCAAACCATTCCCAACAACAGTTACTACATGGTGGTATTTCTCAAGGATTTTGACTGCTAAACGCTGGTTGACGCGATTATCTTCCGCAAGCAAAATCTCAAATGACCGTGTGTTATCGGAAAATGACGGAGTTGCTCGGTTTTCAAGGGCGGGGACCATGCCATTTCCAAGGTCAATCGGTTCGCATGGTGTTGTCATATAGGAGGTAATGCCAAGGTCTAGGCAAGACTTCAAAGTGATATGAACAACAGGCGCGAGCAGGACGATGGGGAGATATCTGAAATCCTCAATTGAACGCAACTTCCGAGCCGTCTCGATAGACTCAACTATGATGACGTCGTACGGCGGGTTGTCAGAGCCTGTTGTGGCTGGGTTCTTTTCTTGATTCACCACCACAGGCACAAGGCCCAATCTCCGCAACATGGCGGAGATTTCTTTCCCATATCTGGATAAGCCTTTGTCGATGAAGAGTACCTGGTGCCCTTTGTACGGCTTAAGCATCTTCTCGATAGATCCAAGTCCGCCACCAGCTAGTTTCACAACACAAGTGAAGTAAAAAGAGCTTCCCTTGCCGAACTCGCTCCTTACCCAGAGATCGCCGCCCATGAGGGTGACTAGTCTCTTCGAGATAGACAAACCAAGACCAGTACCACCAAATTTGCGGGTCATAGAACCATCGGCCTGTTGGAAAGTGTCGAAGATCAAATCTAGCTTGTCTTGTGGTATTCCTATACCGGTATCCGACACGACGAACTCGATGGCATACTCGTTTGGATTTTTTGGCGGGGGACCCTTAGACTCTCGAATAGTCAAGCTTACTTCACCGTGTTCTGTAAATTTGATGGCGTTGCCTACTAGGTTTAGAATGATTTGCCGTAGGCGGAAGGAGTCACCGACAACGTAGTCAGGAACAGAACTGTCAACTCGGTACGTGAGATCCAGGAATTTCTCATTAGCTTTGACAGCAAGAGTTTTCAGAGCGCCGAAGACGGTTCCTCGTAACGTATACGGGATCTCCTCTATGACCATTCTGCGAGCCTCAATCTTGGACAAGTCCAGAATGTCATCGATAATGGTGAGTAAGCTGTTGGCTAGCTGATTGACGATATTGAGCATCTCTCGCTGATACTGCGTCAAATCGGTATCGAGAGTCAACTGTGTCATTCCGATGATACCATTCATAGGTGTGCGGATTTCGTGAGACATGTTAGCCAGAAATTCGGATTTTGTCTTGTTCGCCTGTTCTGCTGCCTCTCGTGCTTGGGTGTTCCTCTGAATACTGTCTCGCAAATTGTAGACCATCTGGTTGATTTTGCGTTTTAATTCATCCATCTCGCCCGAAGCCTCCACATCGACAAGCTTCGTGAAATTGCCGTCGGTAGCTGCATTGGTTATGTCTCCAAAAGCGCGAACTTGAGTAGTCTGTACAACCGATTAATAAGATGTCGGTTCAACAAAATCAAAACTTTAAATATCACTCACCAAATTAGTCGCCATAGTATTGACGTCTGCGGTGATTTCCTTCCAGCGTCCCTTAAGGCCACCAACATCGGCTTGGCCGCCCATCTTGCCATCTACACCGACATCCCTAGCCACACGCTGCACTTCATTGCAAAATACCGAGAGGCGGTCAACCATGTTATTTATAGTCTCTTTCAAGACCAATATCTCGCCCTTGGCTTGGACGTCGATTTTCTGGCTCATGTTGCCATCGGCGATGGCTTGGGTAACGGTTGAGATACCCCGTACCTGTGAAGTCAAGTTCAAGGCCATTGTGTTGACGTTTTCTGTGAGATCTCTCCATTTACCCTCGACTCCATCAACTCGGGCTTGCCCGCCAAGAGTTCCGTCTGTGCCGACCTCTCGGGCGACCTTGCTCACCTCAAAAGCAAAGGTTCCAAGCCGATCGACCATGGAGTTGATAGTGAGCTTGAGTTCCAAAATCTCACCCCTAACTTCGACACCAATCTTCTTGGTTAAATCTCCACGGGCGACAGCTGCAGTGACCCTTGATATCTCTCTGACTTGGGTTGTCAAATTCATAGCCATGCCATTGACATTATCGGTCAAATCGCGCCAAGTGCCCTGGACATCATTGACGGTAGCTTGCCCACCTAAGCGCCCTTCCGTGCCGACTTCTCGGGCAATCTTGCTAACCTCCCGTGCGAACTGTTGTAGTTGCTCAACCATAGAGTTGATAGTCGACTTAAGCTCAAAGATTTCACCCTTGCACTCGGCCTGAACCTTTTGCGTCAGGTCACCTTTAGCGACTGCAGTAGTAACCTTCGCAATATCGCGGACTTGAGTCGTAAGGTTATTCGCCATGGCGTTAACGTTAACCGTCAACTCATTCCACATGCCTTGAACTCCCATGACATCGGCCTGACCACCAAGCATACCCTCGGTACCGACGTCTCGAGCCACTCGCGTGACTTCTGACGCAAACGTGCGCAATTGTCCCACCATGGTATTAATTGTCTGTTGAAGCTGAAGAATTTCGCCCTTAGCAGGTCTCTCAATCTTCTTCGTCAAATCACCATGGGCGACAGCCGTGGTAACGGAAGCAATTTCGCGCACTTTCGATCATTAGTTAAGAGCGGTAAAGCTAAGTGTATAGGAGTAGTATGAACTTACCTTGGTCGGTCAGGTTCTGCGCCATTACGTTTACTATAACGAGGGTCAGCCACACTTCTCTTTTACACTAGCGTGGAGAGCAATACCATTGTCAGTGAGTTCTTTCCAAGTACCGTCGACACCTTCAATCTTGGCTTGGCCACCGAGTATTCCATCTGTGCCTACTTCACGGGCAACACGGGACACTTCGCTAGCGAACACCTGAAGCTGGTCCATCATAGTATTGATCGTTCTCTTGAATGTGGTGATTTCTGGGTCCATTTCAACAGTATTCATCCGAACTTTCTTACTAAGATCACCCCGCGCGACGGCGGTAACGATCTCACCAATCTCGCGCAGGGCTTTCTGGAACGCTTCATTGGCCTTTTGGTGCTTCCATAATTCACGTTCTAGCGTTGCTACACGTTCTTTCTCGATCATCTGAAGTGCCCTTTCTTGCAGCTTTCTCTGCTCTACTAATTGAGCATTTACGTTAGTCAGTTCCTGGCGCTGGTTGTCGAGTAATTTGGACTGGTCATTAATATGTTCTTGTAAACCAGACAGAGCTTCATTTGTGAGTGGAATAGACTTGACGATACGCTCATCCGATAGACCATTTCGGCTAGATGAGAATTTCGTACGAATCGACGATTTTGAATCATCATCAAATGGAGACCCGGCAGTCTCGTTCGGAGTATCGGGGTAATTTGGAGCGTTCGCAGCACTGGCCTTGGCTTCGAGTTGTTGGATTCTCACGATAAGAGCCGATAGTTCGCGCTCCAGGTCTTCCTTGGCAGCACTGTCGCGACCCGGTAAACTGATATCCGAGTTTGTGCCGATAGGGACAGGGCAGCAGTCATTCGAGGAGACGGCCAAGTCTTTGACGATGGCAGCAACCGCTGCCAAGGTCTGGTCATCAGTCATCTTTGCAACACAATAGTGATCACGCGATGGCTTCGGATGGAGGGAACAAGGGGATCAAATCTAAGGAATGAATAATACGAGCGAGAACAGCGATCGAGAAGACGCTGAGGGAACCCTATGACAACCGCATAGAGCCGGGCGATAGAACTCTAGGAATCGATAAAAGAGAAAGGCAATACCAAAGTATGCCTATGGATGAAGATTGGACCTAATTCACGGGGTGTCGCCGCATATCCGCCCTAGCGAGCGAGCTGATGAACAGTGCAGCGGCTAGCAAATATCGATCGGTACAGACAGTTGGCAACAGGGGGCCAATAAGGAGAACGCTACGATATTGCTTCGATGAGAGACCGGTCGTATTTGAGTAGAGCGAGAGAGGAGGGGTTCGTGCCAGCCAGAGGAAGTGATCCCGCTAGTTATGAGCAGGCGGAGAATTGTTCAGGCTCCCGAGGGAAGAGGGGGGCTTTTGTCGGAGAAGAAGAGTATGATGAACAATGAGCAATACAGACTGCCGCTACGGTCCCTTAACCAGACCCTGGAGAGGCCTTGGCGGTGGCTAGAAACCCTAAACGCACCTCGATAGCCAAAATGAGTTCTTTATACACGAGTAGCGATGATGATGACGGACAGGCGGCGACAACGGCAACCTTGAAGAGGAGTACAATAGGCAAAGCCCAGCAAACAGGTGCGGCGGCAACGACAGGCAGGACAACAAACAAGTACAAGTAGGTAGACAAGGCGGGAGTTGGATGGAATAGATGGGACTTGTCTAGGTCCAGGTGGGAGAAAGCCGAGAAAGAAAGGCGGATTGCTGATCACCGGCCGTGTCTTCAGTGGGCTACCAGGGCAGAGCAGGGAGCTGGCACAACCAGTTCAGACGTCCAGTGGAACAGTATAGCGCGAGGAGAAGATTACGATTGGCTGAATGCAGTCAGGGGGAGAGGCAGACCAACCGACCAACCTGGGGGCCAGGCTTGGACGGATGATTAGATTCGGGCCACTCAGGGTCGAGCCCGCCGATGGTGTAGGTACCTGGTGTAGGCACCTCCTCGGTGTTTCTTTCACTGTGCAGTTACATAGTAGTTGACTGAGGTATGGTTGTAGTTATTCCGTTGGCAATACAAGGACAGTACACGGGGGCAGTGAGTGCCAACCAGGGTCAAGTGCCATCTGGTACAATGCTATCTACCAGTAGAGAGCGTCCTTTCTAGCATAGCCCCCCCCCCTCCAAGTAACTTTTCTTTGCGTTGATGGTACCTACCTAGGTACCTACCAGGTAGGTAGTAGCACAGTATTTATATCGTGTGTGGCTATTTGATCTTTGATCCAGTGGTCTACTATGCAGTTACCTTATACGTATCTATGTGCAACCATAGGTATCCTCTCACACATAGGTACAACCTTGCATAATGTCTCTTGCAACCTTCAAGGTTCTGCTTCACCCACTATTTGCCGGTACAACTATTTAGGTTACTACTGATAGTAGATATCTGATAGCATTCTCGCCTATTCCTAAGATAAGCCCTATTAAGTACATACCGTACATAGATAGGCACAGCAGGCACAGTACTAGTATGCACGAGTACACTAACAGGTACAATTTCAGGGTATACCTAATTAGGTAATAGACCTTGCCAAGATAAGTAGTCTCCCATACCAAACTAGCCTAGTATTCATACTAGGTATCTCGAGTGTCCGAGTGAATGGAGTCTACTATGTAGCGAGCTAGTGCAGGTGGCTAAGTAACCAAGTAGAGACAGGACTCGATCAACTCCTCTGGCAGAATTTGCCTATGCCAGTTATGCGTCAAGATTATACGACTCTAGCCATATATGACTGCCCACCTAGGTTAGTACATACTCTAGAACTAGGCAGTGCTTGTGGAAATTTAACCTGGGTTGTAAAAAGATCTTCATTTTCAATTAATTGGTGGGGCTACCGATGCACAAGTATTAACTACACTACCTACCGTACGCATAGTCGCTCATTACTATGAACTATCTACTAGTAGTGTAGCACTCAGAATACCACTTTCGAAGCACGAATGATATAGTGTAGAATAACGCCATATGCCATGTGCAGGAAAGCGTCCATATAACTAGTACGATAAGCCGGAAACTATACTGTATCCTGAATAACCTTCCATACACCTACCCCGTCAATTCCGGGGAAGAAGAAAGAAAGTGACCAAAAAAAGGCCCCTAAGTCGTGATAACAGATAGGTAGATAGAAAAGGGAGCCTACTACACTAAATACCGTGAACACATGGCGCCCAGGGGTAGGTAGGTTACTACCTTGAAAACGTCGTTCGTTGGTTGGTTAAGAACGATATACTATGTAAAACACGACAGGTCTCCTTTTTTCGGCTCCTCTTTTTCAACTAAAACCGGGCGAAAGAAAAGAAAAGATACCTATTCTGTCAGTCCCTGACTTGTAGGTAATCTGCTAGGCTGCTCCGCGAGTCGGCATTTAACCTATTTTTATATTATGCACTACCTACAGCATACATAGTGCGTATTCACAGCGAATCCCAAGAGAAACAGACTTACACGATTTGGGGCCGAGGGGGGCATTATTGTAGGAATCAACGTGATCTGCAAAATACGAAGCAATGAATAAGTACCTAGGTAGCATGTGTCTACTAAAATTTATATCTCCATTTAGCTACATAAAGATATATCATCGCTTATTAAAATAGTTATTGCATCCCCCAAGGGTTTTTTTTTCTTCTCTCTCTCGCCAATCACCTGCTCAGTATCATTCCTATTCCGAATATTTTGCGGCAGTGCTTGGCTGCATATTACCATATTTTTATCATAACATGAAACACCGTCTTGTGAAGAAGCACCCAGGTATCTCGAAGGGCTCAAGTGGAAGGTGGGAAAAATAAGAGATAACAAAGGAAAAATAAAATAATAAAAATTAAGGTCGCACAGGTTCGCAGAGTGTGGCGTCACATCATGATTGGAGGTCACAAGATCTCGCGCCAATTCCTTGTCCTTGTAGTCCTTCTTGTACGCCGCGTACCAGGAGACAAGAGAAGCCGAATGCGACATGGCCAAGATGTTATGCCGCGCCTTGATCTCAATCATTAGAAGAACTCTACTTACATACTATTAAGCTATTCACCTAATCCCGCATGATCTATCTGTACTCTAAAACCGAGTCTTGTGACTCGAAGACCCATTGTCAAATTATTCATTTTACCCCCAACGACAAAAACTAGTCCGGGGCAGTATCGTCGTCGTATACGTGACTGACTCTCAGTGGTGAAAAAAAGATGTAGGCAATACGACTGCTATTACTACTACTACTACCATACCAGAGGGGCCCGGAAAAAAAGAGGGATATTTTTTGTTAGCATCTAGTCTAGGTGCCAGTCCGGCTCTGTCATGAGACAAGCACTGAAAGTCTGTGAGATTTCGCAAAACTTTTCTTCTTGTGTGTCAAGGATTTAGAAACACCGCAAGTACCTAGGTATAATCAATACTTGGCTATTTATCCAACCGCACAAGGATGAAACGAGGGTTTTCTCTTGACTGATAACGCAACATCTTTAAATCTCTATGCTTTACTCAATCCGACCCTCTCTATAGTATATGTCCTATGACGTCATGTTGGACTCGAAGCAACAACTTGATGTTACTTGAAGTTTCAAATCCTATTACTATAGTCGGGTTGGCTCTGCCACCCGGCCACCGGCTAACGTGACTGGCTTCTCAAACAGCTCCCTTGTCTCTTGGCATGCAGTGACTTGAGTACTTATCAGCCCGAGGGCTTACCATACCTCGCTAAAGGCTGCATTACTATATAACTTATTAGCCTCCCCCTCATCAACACAAGATTAACCCTATCGCAAAAGTCGACAGGACCCTTAGAGTAAAAAAGATTATATGGTTCAATAGTTCGTTAGTTCATACTACGATTTACATTAATAGTATGTATAATACCGCCGACATTGCCTCGGTAATATGAGTATCAAACAGAGTCGCGGGCCGCTCAAGCCGCCACAAAATGGATAGCGTAGTGCACGTGGTCTGGGCTGTACCGAAAATGGGGATCCGGATTTAGGTATACGTACGGAGGTTGGGGCCAAAAGTCTTCATCAGCCTTAACAATTGAGTACAGTGCATATTACATACTACATACGGTAGATGCTTCCTAATTAGGAAAGGCTTCAACTATTCTTGCCAAACTGCTACCAGCTTGGCAGGTTGCGTTTCGGTCTGGTGGCGGTCTGCGAAGTAGAAAATATGTCAATATCGGGCCGTTAGCGGTCTGGCAAGAATAGTTGAAGCCTTTCCTAATTAGGAAGAATCTACCGTATGTAGTATGTAATATGCACTGTACTCAATTGTTAAGGCTGATGAAGACTTTTGGCCCCAACCTCCGTACACTAAACCAAATTTCTCGTCAATTCTCATGGGCATCCCTACACGCTAAGCTGTACACTATAGCGTCAGTCCAAACACCAGGACCCTTAACAGGCGGGGCTTCGGGAGGGGCAAGAGCAAGTACACTCGATCTTGAGATTGACGATAACGGCCAATAGTGTCGGCCCACTAGGCTTGCTTGCATACTCACGCACGACTAAGGCTAACCTATGTCCTTAGGATGTCTATCTTCATCAAGTGTGATAACCACTTTTCCATAGGCCTCCCATCTCTCCGGTCCAGGTTGAGCTGGTTACAGGACATTGCAGGAGTTGGCAGAGGGCCAGTAAATCACAAGCACGAGTCAGCAATACATAGTATTGATCTGTAGCTAAGGTACTTACTACATACGGCATACCGAAATTCAGCTTCGATGACCCTTGAATGTTCTACCCGCGGCTTTTATTCCCTTCTATTCCTTCTGGCCGGCCACAAGAGCATATATCTATGGGATGTCTACGCGGACAGTGAATACACAGGCTAGTGCTGTACGCTAAAAAGGATGCGCTCGATTTCCGACTTAACGAAAACAGTTACTCGCATCATGTCGGTGCTAGCAAAAAAAAAAAAAAAAAAAAAAGGATGGAAGACTATACGGAGCCATCCCTCCACTTATTAGTCCCCATAGTACACAGTGTTACAATCAATGCTACACTACGAAGGTTCCTACTCCATTGACAGACTAAAAGGCTACACAGTAGACCACGCCACCGTCATCGAGGCTGAGAGAAAATGACTGGTTACCAGTCAAAAGGTCTACCGTCGGCACAACCGAATGTGATAAGGCGCGGAAGGAGAGCAATGCAAGCCAAGGCATCAAGAGTTGTACTTTTCGGCAAGACTGACGAGCCTCACTACCTAAGCTTAGCCGGCTGATCGCTACCGATCTGCATTCTTGCCCCCAAGGTTTCGTGACGAGATAGTATGCTCTATTTTATCATTCCACCAACCCTACGGGCTTTAAGAGGTGCTTCGATATTATAAAATATTGTCCCATCGTTTATTTTATGCTTAAGAAAGCAGCGTATCTCCATGTGCCTGTACATGTTGAGTATCATGCTGTTCTCGTAATTATTCCTCACGATACAGGCACTACCTAGTGAAATCAGCCAGGCGGTACAGTAGACAGAAGCAATGAAAACTCAAACAAGATCATCACATAGAAAATTCCCTAGCCGTAACATGCTATGCATATCTGTTCAGGAGGGAAAGATATGCAAATGATGTGCAATCTGAGGAACACCAACTGTTCGGGCAGCAATCCGGGTCCTCACATTCCTACCTAGCCCCCGACTCTGCCGATCTGTTTCAGGGTGGCAACCCTTTTTTGGAAAATTGGCGGCTATCATCCAACTCGCGTGGCAGTTACCGTTGACCTGTCATATATGGGGAGTGGGAAGCTGTAGACTAGTCAAAAAAAGTCTCGAACAGTCGGTTTGTACTAACTTGTGCATGTAACTCGATTATTCAGCAGTACACTACGCCATAGATTAAGTACCTGCATTGAGCGTAACATCCGATTCACTCTTGTATAAGGTTAGGTTTCTTGCGGCCCGTTGTAGAGCCCCTTGAGCCTATTGATAAAGTTATTATAGAATCTTGGGCTTGACCTTTTCCCAATGCCAACCCCTCTCGTCTCTCCACATGCAGCTTCACCCGACACTGTCGTCAACAAGGATAGACCAACTTGGAAGTGATAATGAAGAAGGTAGAAGACCCGGTGGCTATTAAGACACCTTCCTTGCTCACGGCAGTACATACATCTAGCTCCAATTTGTCCACGCAACTCCCCCTCTGTATCGACGCATCGTAGGGATCTTGCGCCATGCCACGCACCACCAATCGTAATTAAAAGCCTCGTCATACAAGCTATATCTTGGAAATATGATATCACATCTCAAGTAGACATGGAGTATAGGTCCTAGCCGCAGGTAGCTGAAAACGAGTTAGCTTGCGGAATGTGATGATAAGCGGTCAATAAAGACGTGACTACAAAATAAGAAAAAAAACCAACCCTGATCGTAAAGGCAAGCTTAATCTATCTCGTTAAAGCAGGCAAGATACGATGGAAGACTACAATCCCGCGGAGCATGGTATATATCCTACCTAGTATACAGTGACTCAACTAAAGAGTTAGTTATCCGCAGTCCTCCTTGTGGTCCTCGATTTTACCTACTACTGTTCACCCCTCTACGAACATCCTCTAGTCTAGATATGATATCGGTTTCGTAATGAATTAAACACGCCACTTTAGTTATGGATTCAAACCCCGATTTATTCCTTTGTAGAATGAAAACGAAAACTGAATCTCTAACTTCCAAAACTAACCGTATGCTGACGGTCTACGTGTTCCGTGAGATGACTTGGAGACGGGTTCATATTATCCTATACACTGGTGTATATGAGTATATCAATGGTTACGGGTAGAGCACAGGTATACTGTCAAATGAAACGAGTCGTGAGTGCGGTTATTGTAGGCGATGCACACACAGTGCAGTTATAGAAGATCCTTATCGTCGACTACATTTGAATTGAGCAATGGCTTTTTGCTACGAGCGCACACACAAGATATCCTCGGCTCTTCAACCTTCTCTTTCTCACTGCAACTTGCATTGTTTAGCTCATATGATAGTCATCACAACATTATTAAGATCGAAAAATGAAGAAGACATAGCACCTCCTAAGACAAAGCTTGAAAGAAAACTAAATTCATGTCGCTCATAGATATACCACCTAAGAGTTTAAGACTCGGAAGCCCATAACACATGACATTCGCCCAAGATATTTCCACCTAGACATGATTTAATTACGAGCGGGGGTATCGGATAATCAACTGAAAGGTACAGAAAAAAAAAAGAAAGAAAAAAGCCGGCATTGTCATCACGCCGTGAGGAACCGATGAAAATAAACGCATGCTTCGTGGAGTACAGACCTTGTGGGCGAATGGATCGAATACAAAAAAAGATAAATGTAGATCGTCGAGCCGCATAACTCCCCTGTTGAACCTTGCTCTTTGATACCGAGATCCTAAGGTCGAGCTCAGATGCTCACTTGGCCACTTATGCAACTTCGATGGATTGGTTGTTAGCGTCGTGGTATACCGCCTCGGCCGAAGCTTGCGCCAGCGCTATTCCAGCCCTGGCTGACGCTCTGCTTTACAATCATTGCCGCTGCCGCAGCAGCAGCCATTCGTTCCTTCTGGCGATGTCTCTCCTTGAGATAGCCGACAGCTTCGGGGCGCATACGCAAGATTCGGAGTATCATGTCATCAGATGGATCCGCCTGAGCTTCCTTCCGCTTTTCTTCCTTGGCGCGACGCATTGTACCGAGATTCCGGCTCATCATGATGCTTTTGCCTCTACGGATGGTACCCATACTCGCAAAAGCTGGCCCCGCGGCAGCACCACCAAAAGCCGGGGGTGCTGACAGGCGATTCGAATTCATCTGGCCTTGGAGCTGCTGCTGTTGCCGCTGGGCAGTAGCGGCTGCCATACGCTCCGATGTACGGATGAGGTTCTCGGTGGGGTCAAAGTAAAAGAAGTTAAGTGAGTTGAGCTCGTGATACTTAGGCGACTTGAGGACTTCGGCGGGGACGCCCAAGACCTCTCCAGTCTCATCTTGCGCATTGAAGAAACTGTAGAGCAGTTTCAACCATTTGAAAACCACATCAAGTTCTCGCTGGCCAAGCGGACGTTGACTGGAGGGCTTGTCAGATAAGGGCGGTACAACGAGAGCTTCAATAGCCATAAGAACTTCCTTCCATAGGCGCGTCATCACGGCGACCATTGTCGCATCGGTCAAAGTTTCTTTCATCGTAGAGAAATTATCATTGAAATATGCGAAGAGAGATTGAAGGGCGTTCTCGACATCAGCATCGGTTAGTGTGGGAAGAGTGGAACTTCGTTTAAAGAATGAGTTAACCTGAGAAGCTAGGTTGCGGCCTAGGAGACTACGTAATGCTTCGTGCGAAAGCGATGCGTTGATCTGTCTTGAAAGCTGCAACTTGTTAGTCGGGTGAGGTGCCGGGCGTTCTGCGACTGGTATCTTACCTTGTCTGTGATTTTGCGAACCATATCGCGCTCCGTCCGCTTTAGGTGTCGAAAGGCCTTGCCGAAATAAAACTGGATATCATCGCGTTCTCCTTCCATACTCACCCGGAGGAGAATCCTACCTTGTGTGTCAAGGTCAAGCCAAAATTCTCTCGGTAGATAGTCGCTGAAATGTATTGGGTCCAGCTTGAGCGAAGTCCTGCCCACAAAGTCGTGGTCGCCGAAGGTATCGTAATCCCAAATTGTTGCGACAATGTTGAGCGCACCAGATACCTCTACATCCACAGATTCATCCCACCGGGGGTTTAGAGTTCTCATGATGATTCGCGTCTTATGCAGGCGCTTCTGGTACTCATCCACGAGAACAACATAGGGATCACTAGTCCCATTTGGATCACATGCTTTAATCTCCTCAGCTTCGACAATCTTGATGGTGAAAACATATTTTGCGGGTCGTCGGATCTGTTTCTTAGGCCCGTCGATCTTCTCCAGTATCGCGGCGCAAGCATCGACGTTCATAGTCCTCTCAAGCTTGTCCAACTCCTGCATGGCCCATTCGATGTTGTTCAACTTGACTAAAGACTATAATGGGTTAGAATCTTATTTGATAGCGGAGTCTAAGTACTATACCTCTGGGTAAAATTGAAATGGTTCTATCTTCTCTTTGTTATTCCATGCGTCTTTGGCATATTGCATAAATCTGCCCTGGGTCGTCTGAGATGATGCAGCTGCTTCCTGTTCGTTGGGTCTCGGCGTATCCATTTCCTTTACAAAGCGTTGATCCACGATCTCACAATAACGAGCAATGCTGTTAGCAAAGATCTTGGACAGAGCTGTCATGAAACGGGCATGGTGAACATCATTATCCCATTCAAGCTGGAATACCTGGTCCGTGGTTTGATGGAACAACTGAAACATGTCGATTACAGAATGGCTGTGCCGGTCGGCATCTCTGGAAGCTTGTTCGGGTCCTTGGCTGCGGACTTGGAATTGATCATGCTTCATTGCCTGCTCTACGAAATCTTTAGCTCGCTCCTCTGCGTTCTGAATCCACCGCCAGACGAATTCTACGAGAAGCTCTTCAATATCAAAAGTGAAGGGTTGGTTGGGAAGTGATGTTCGGTGGATGCGCCGAATTTCAATAAGGTCCTTGTATAGATCGAATCCATCTTGGAGAGGAAGTTCGTCTCCCCTGTCTCGGGCGACCTGCACGATTCTCTTGACTAGCTCATGAGCGTCATTTTCAAAGCTTGGAAAGATGGTCTCAGCAAGGACAGTCAATGGATTAACCCCCATGATTACTGGGTTGCTTCTGTAGCGCTTTTGTATCTTTTCGCAAAGCTTGACGACTGAGTTCCCCAAGTTCTTCACATGGCTGAAGTTCCAATCCTGCTGATCTGGAGGTATCTCTGTATCAAGGAATACACGGTAAGCATTTGCGGCTTGCTCCGCCATGCCGTCCTGAAGCATTTTAGTATACTCTAATGCCTCCTCTTCTTTCCGGGAGAAGCCGGGATCATTGAAGATGTGATTCTGCAATACATGAACCGAGGGGCCTGCTGAAGGAGGCTTGGGCTGGTAACAGTGCATGAGAATATCATAGAGCTCTCGTAAAAGCGCATCATGTAGAGTATACAAGGTCTGTTTATATGTCGCAAAGTCGGTAAGAGTCCACCTACCTCGATCTATGGTCTCGAGGCTTTCACTATATAGATAGATGTGTGGAGGTTTTTTAAGCTCCCTTTCTGGCGGAGGACTTTTGACTAATTCAAACGCAGAATCTAGATCAATAGCTGTGAAGAGCGTGTCTGTGAATCTGCGAGCGGCCACTTCCATGTAAACGACAAGTCGGGTGAACTGGGGTATCCGCCAGCGAACACACAGTTCTGTTAGAAGCTCCATCGACTGCTTTGAGAATGGGCCAGTCTGATCGTCCCCATTTCCATGCATAGCATCAAACTCCAAAGCGTAGTTTGCAATAACTTTCAGAAACTCCCGAGGATCGGAGGGGATGAAGGTGTAATGTGCCTCGTCGACAGCCCTAATACTACCAGTATCTTCAAGTGTCATGGAACTCAGGCTGAGCCTATGATCTATGCCGTATATAGAGTTTCTATTTGGGCTGGATACGACTCGACCTAAATCTGCGTATGACTGTTCCTCCCCGTATCCAGCGCTGGGGCTAGTTGGCAATAGCTTCTCGGAAGCTGCATTACCACCCGAAGTTTTAGCGAGCTCTGGTTTAGCCGTCAGGATTTCCATCATCATGCTCGACAGGAAGGGGCCCTCGGACTTCTTCCAGTCTTGATATGCTTCCTCCACATCGAAATCCTGGCTTTGTAAGACGCCAGACATATTGGCATTTAAGCGATGCTGATATGCTTTCAAGTCTCTGAGCGCAGCTTCTTCGGTCCAATTCGGCCGCTGGGTGTCTATGTGACTCTGAACATCGGAATTTGAAAGCCCGAATATTTTAGCAACGGCCTGGACCATGGGCATATCCTTGACGTCGTAGGATAGGGGCACTACTACTTCGATATGCTTCCCCGCATCTTGACTCGTATCGATAAAGAGATTCTGGTCGTTTGTAAGAAGCTTGTTTTCAAGAGTGTTCAATCTGCTCATGAGCTCGGGCTTATCCTTGTCGCTCCCCTGTGCACGCAGAATGTGGGTGACGAGCCTCACAAAAAGAGCCACGTGCCTATCGACGAGAAGCTTCCACGAATCATCGCCTGGGGCATGTCCGAGGCTGCAAGCCTTGGTGGCGGCAGAGTAGAAAATCAAGACTAAGGGCTCGACCTTGCGCTCCTTATCAATGCTTTTTTTGAAACTGGCCTCGGTAAAAGCAGTGTAGGCCTGAGCAAAAGTCTTCTTAACGGCAGCGTCGTTGTATCCTGGGAGAGTCTCGGAGCCTCTTATGACGCCCTCCATCCGCTTTAGTAGAGGGGAATGGAAGGAGTGAGGAAGCTTAACACTAGTTGAGTTCCCTGGCACGAATTCCTTTACCAAGTCGCTGATATTGGAGGTATGAGTTCGGGTTGGGGGTTTTGGCGCGGGCACCCATTGTTTTCGTTTCGCCTTAGGTTGAATGAGATAATGAAGGAAGGCGACGCGGAGAGCGTAGGAAAAGGCATCGTCGTGGCTCACGGGGGCAGGCCGCGCAGACGACGAAGCGGCGCGGCTCCTCCGACCACTGCTGCTCCGGACACTCTGGATACTGTCGATGCGTCGGTTGATATAGGACTTCCTGGATGCTGACGACATAGTGTGGTGTTCGGAGAGTATGGTCAGGTACCAATGCTGGGTGCGGAGGGTCTTGTATACACAACAAGCATAGCAAGCAGTGTGGACAGATTTGATTTGGTCTAGGAGGGACCTCGAGTACTAGGGAGTATCGAGGTAAACAAGATGAGAAACGAAAGAAATGTCTGATATGTGGAAGAAGGATGCGGCTAGATGTCGTATCCTGTTTAACCACCGGATACTCTTTGAGCAGCCTTTATGGCAACGATAACTTTGGACAACCCGAACGAGAAAGGACGATGGTCGGTAGTTAGTGGTAGCGCTACGTCTTGAAACCAATTAAAGGCTGGGTGCTGGCTGGCTAGGCATGCATGGTGCTGCGGGTGTGGGCGCTTGGAGATTCTGGCGTCCACGTATCACTGATACAACAAACCCCACCGGCTTTTGGACGTCATCGCCTACCTAATTCAGTACCTAATCCAGTACCTAATCCAGTACCCGTTAGTCTACTTGGTTCAAGGGGGAAGAGGGGCGGGTTGTTTATTTATGGAGCGTCAGGGTACACACGACTACATACCAGCCTACATGGACTAGTAGGTACCTCTTATGACTACGACATGTTCTTTTGTAGTGTAGGGAGGAGAGATATGTAAATGCAAGGGGCTTTGATTGAATCTCACATGCAAACAGTACGGGTACTGATGAGTGCGTGAGTGAGTGAGCGAGCGAGCGATAGATGGGCTAATTGAATTAGGTATAATAGACTGCGCATATCTGGGAGATGAGCTACTATGTAAAAGCGAATACCAATAGCTATTTAGCTCAGACGGTAGGTCTGGGTACTCGTACCATTACATGTGTGTTGCACTAGGTACTAGAGAGTTACATCAGGATATAGACTGCATCGGCCTGGAAGTTCTATGCATCATCACCTGATTCTAATCCAATGAGAAAACCTACCTATGTAGGCATTTGTCTTATTTCTCAGTGATTCTTTCGCTTACATGGTTTGACAAGTACAATCCAGAGTAACTACTTAGTATGTGTATAGCCGGTTAAATATTGAGCACTGCGAATGATATGGAAAAGTACGGACGTAATGGGGCGGGCTATGCTCATTGTTGGCCACTCTTCTCGTTTAGTGTTTAGTCCAAAAGTATAGATAGATCTGTCCCATGTGACTTAATTTCAATACGATCAATCATACGTACTCGGTAGTGGATTGCGCCACGAAATATAGCTTGATCATTCGTAAGGATTTCTCGTGACACGTAGAGTAAGATAATTATTTTCTGTACCTTGGACAAACAGTGCGCTCTGCACTTACCATGAGCTTCAAAAATAGACGATCTACCAACCCAGGTATGGAATCTTGAAAGAGGGATACCAGAATGCACACATATGGTATATATCCATGCCTGGTGGTAGTACTGCACAGGTGGTGGGTAGGATATACTACATAATATGTATTTAAGGTACACCACCTTTAGGCAGACCTTAATTATCTACGCTAGGTCAAGATTGTCAAGGTTAGACTTTTATAGAAGTCACGGCGCACATCTAGCACCGCCAAGACCCTGCCTCAGCCTACCCACACTATATCTACATAGGCAGGTTACCCAAGTAACCATCTGGTAGAATCTAGGGACAAGGCGCACATCTGTCTACCTAGGTACTCTAAGTGCCGTACTACCTCCTCTACCCCCTCTACACTAGGCCTCTACACTACCTAGGTAGGTACTTACTATTAAGTAGATATAGGCTACAGCCTACTGCACATGCTTTTGTGTTTTATATATGGTACATGGTATGTACACTAGGTTAGGTTGTTAGTAGTAACCTTTACCTCGAGTGTACATCGAACAAATAAACGTACGTGATGATCAGGCAGAGCCACCGAAATCTTAATGCTACCTACCTCTAACAACAACAACAACAATCATCATCACATAGTCTCTTTCTTTTCTTTTATTAGTTCAGGACTGCCCCAAAGTGTCAAGTGCGCTAATCTCGCACGACCATTCCGACCTACTTTAGCTTTGAAGTTTCGAGTCGATTATAGTTCGTCTAGGAAAGGCTTGGCTTTATATTTAGCTTGCTTGCCCGCACCAATCGCGAAAGCCACATCCTCCCCGTCCCCTCAAGTGATCGATCCCGCATGCATACAATAATACATACATCGCTCAACTCCCCCAACACCGTCGTCATATCTTCGTCGTCCGACTTCGTATACATGTCCATACCTTAATCATCTCTACGCCTGCTACCCGTCCCTCCTGATAACGCTTGATATTCTATACTCGGTAGTCACGGCCTCGGGTCTGTGGCCACGCTGTCGCCGCCATGGGCATCGTGAGCAGCCGTCTCGAAGATGGCGCCCCCATCTATTTGAGGGACCAAAATCGCCGTATGTTCATCTGCCTCTTGCCGCCCACCGCCCACCGCTCGCCGCCCGCGCCCGCGCCCACCTGCGCCAACACGCGCTTACTTCGTGCTTCATGTTTCCCCGTATCATGTTTCTTTTTCTAACTGCTCCTAGTATCTATATCCTCCCTCGTAATAACATGTCCTCGCAAGCGCACTTCGACCATTATCACCCCTAACGCATTTCCCGCTACTCGCGCCACCGTAACGCGCACATCGAACGATACAGGCCTTGTCGAGTTTGTGCAGGTTCGTCGCAAGCCTAGAAATACCTTGGTAAATCGGTATAGGAATCTAATCATGTGTAATTCTAGGATCCTGAGCATTCGTCTACTCCGAGTTTCCTCCTCAAACTGAACAACGAAGATGAATTGATCTTCAACTTCACGTTCATAGTTCGCCAAGAGGAAGGCGGCACCAACAACGACACACAGATCAGTGGCCTGACATATGTCTATGCTTCAACGAGTAGAGATCTCGAGAATCTAGTCACGCGAGAGTTTCATGCAGATCCAAATCTTCACAAGAATGCCAACGTCGAGCTTGTTGGCGATTACATCACTGGTGGCAGTTCTTCTATATCTTTCGAGTGGTCGTGGAAATGGAAACCCCCTAGGTCGGTCGAAGATAGGGGCGGCGGTTGGAAGAACGTCTGCAGTGTATGTTTTATCCCTAAGCGGTTCAGCATCCTGCGCATGTGCATATACTCACTCTTTGATAGTTTCTAGAGTATGACGCGAGAGCACATCGGCTACACCCGCTCGCGACCTTTTCCTTCTGGGTTGCTAGTAAGTCACTATGAACATTCTGTTCTTCCCGACATCGTGCTAACCTTATTACTAGATACCATCTCATTTTTGGGAAGCCAGCCTACCTCACCGTCTCCGTTCCAACTCTCAGTGCCTCCAAAAATCCGAGTACCATCGGCACAATCAGCCGATTCTCGTATTAGCGAACAGGACGAACCAATCTTGTCGCCTAATCTCCCATTTGATTCTCAGAGTACTCTCCCCGCGGCCCCCCAATCCCGAAGAGAGTCTGTTAAGCTCGATATTGCTTGTCCTCGGCCGGGTGAAGACATGACTGTAGGCGACGACGGTCCAGTGTTCAGAGCAACTATCAAAGCATTGGAACAGAAAACCGGGAATATGAGAACACATATGAAGAAAGTGTTGAAGAAAGCTGAGCAGGCGCATGCAGCCCAGACTGAAGCTAACGATGCTTACAAGGCTTTCGTGGAAGCACTCAGAGAAGCATCTGCTAGCAATGCCAACGCAGTGCAGCCGGCCATCGAGCATTACTTTGACAAGATAGCACAGGAAATTCTTGTTTACGAAAAACAGAACACAACTAACTTGCAGAAAATTATAATCGAACCAATTAGCAAACTGTATACCTACGATATCAAACAGGCGGAATCCAAAAAGCGCGACTTTGAAGAGGAGAGCAAGGATTACTATGCCTACGTCTCTCGGTATCTCGGTCAACGACAAGACTCAGTGAAAACTAAGAAGCTTGCTGAGAGTGATACAAAGTACCAGACAAAACGGAAAAACTTCGAGCTCAAACGGTTCGATTATTCTTCGTTTGTGCAGGATTTGCATGGTGGTCGGAAGGAGCAAGAAGTGTTGTCTCACCTTACCAAATACGCCGACACACAGGCGAACAGTTTCATGTTAACAGCCAAAAAAATCGACGGCATGATGCCACATTTGAAGGCCCTTACTTCTGAGGTAGAGGATACAGATAAAGAATACCGATATCAAAGACTCGAAAGAGAGGAGAAGAGACGCGTTTTAGAAAAGAGCAATCTATATAACGAACCGGAGAATGCAGTCTCAGGCCCGAACACGTTGGCGTCGAGTAATACGAACGGTGCTCAACATACCTCGGATTCCGAGCTAGGCCGCGCAGATAGTACCGGTTCTCAACTTAAACCTACATCGACGGCCAATTCGGCGTCAATTACAGCAACAACAGTGACTGCTGAGCTTTCCAGATCGCCAGGTAGTCTTGCTCATCCTCTCTTGAATAGCCCCGTGCAGAGCTCCAAGTTTAAAGGCATACGAGATTTGGAAGAGAGAGATCTCTCTCAGCTGGCCATCGCTGAGAAAAATTCAACACAACGTAAAGAAGGTCTGCTATGGGCTTCGAATCGCACTCACGTCGACTTGTCACTGAACAAGCAAGGTTGGCACAAGTAAGTATTCCTCGTGATCAAGTCAGCGCAGTAACTAATCATAACAGATTTTGGGTAGTTCTGGACCAGGGCAAGTTGTCTGAGTACAGCAATTGGAAACAGAAGCTCGATTTACACATGGACCCCATCGATCTACGCATGGCGTCCGTGCGAGAAGCCCGGAATGCCGAACGCCGGTTTTGCTTCGAGGTGATTACACCCAAGTACAAGAGAGTATATCAAGCTACTTCAGGAGAAGATATGAGTAGTTGGATTTTATCTATCAATAATGCCCTCCAAAGCGCAATGGAAGGACATGTGCTTGAAGAAAAACCGGCATCCTCGAGTGATACGAATAGTCTCAAACGCGATATCGGGTCTATCTTGACAGGCAAGAGTTCTTCTCTTAACCACGGCTCATACGGACCTCATATATCTGGGAGCTCTGCACCCCCATCACGTCGCACTACGGTTGGGGCACGACCCCTTGGAACAAGGCCAGCAGGCAGTAGCTACGATGACAGTCCTGACAAGTTGCTTCAGAGTATTCGCGAAAACGACCAGGGAAATTGTTGGTGCGCAGATTGTGGCAGTGGCTCTAAGGTTGAGTGGGTTTCTATTAACCTAGGCATCATTCTCTGCATCGAGTGTAGCGGCATTCATCGCTCGCTTGGAACACACATCAGCAAGGTCCGCTCGTTGACGCTTGATATTACGTCTTTCACACTTGACATTATCGAGCTGTTATTACTCGTTGGAAATCGAGTTTCAAACATGATCTGGGAGGCTAGGCTCGATCCAAGCCTGAAGCCTGGCCCTCAGAACACGCGCGAGCAACGTCTCAAGTTCATCACAGCCAAATACGTCGATCGGGCGTATGTCGAGCCTATCTCGACAACTTTGTCTCGATATGCAACAGCAGACGAAACACTACTCGCTGCCATCAAGCGCAACGAAATTCAACAAGTTATCCATGCACTAGCCCTCAAGGCCAATCCAAACGTTTTAGACAAGGTCCGAAACACCCATCCAGTTTTCTTGGCCTTAGCAGCGGCAGACCCAGCTTCTCCGTCACCTGGCGTGACCCCTACTACACGGACTGAACCTGAGTCACGTACCACTTCTTTCGCTGTGGCCGAGATGCTGATCCAAAACGGTGCTGAAATCCCTACAAAATTGCCAGAATTCCCCCTCAGTCGCAACGCACAACTATACGTCAATGAAAAGCGTGGTCGCACTGCCGCTATCGAAGCCTCGGGTCTATCGATATCAAATAACCTCAGCCCAAGCCCTAGTGAGCGTCTTCAGCGTGATAAGGACGCGCGATTGCAAAAGCGTATTAGTGCAGGTGGACGCTTGGCCAAATCACCGATTCCCGAACGATAGAAACGGCGGAAGTCGAATAGTTCTTCTCTTTCGTCTTCGCCACCTAGGGCAACGCGATTTTCTCCGCGGAAATCGCATAACTCTAGCTCTCATTCCTCTTCATCCACCTCCGAACGATAGAAACGGCGGTCGGATCGCATCCTTTTTCAGATACCCCTTTTCTTGAATATTACAGCGCCGCCGTGCCTCCCGATGCTATGTCTCATTGGGCAACACGTCACTTCTTCTGTGCCGAATTCTACCACGGAGCTAGTGGGAGTCGTCGCTTCGTGAGCTGATTGATGACAACATATACAACATAACGGGTGGCATTATTCTTTTCTTTTGGAACTAGGTCATGATTCAAGGCGCCTCTGGATTTCCATCTGTCACATGGCATCGCGCATTTTCGGTGTTGGTTGCGTAAGCGTGTGTGGCATAACTGTATTCCGTCGCACGCATAATTGGGTCTGTTGTTGAAGCCATAGGCTTTCCGCCGAGTCTTATAAAGCCAACAAAATTTACTTATATCAACTTGGGAAGTACACTTTGAGCGAAGGGTAAGAGAAGGCTAATAGGTTCTTGGTGATGAGACGAGAGTCTGGGTAAAAGCACCTCATGGTAGATGTATACATGTATGAATAGGCTCAGATAGTCGATGTATAACGGGACCCAGTCAGGGGACTCGAAGGCAGACCAATTGGTCTGCCATGATATGAAATGTAACCATGACCAAGAGAAGATCTTACCCTTTAGCTTTTCACCTGGCAGATTTTAGATGTGCATGTGCTTCTGTGACAAGAGCGCCCCCCCCGCGCCATTGATGACAAGTGTGGACAAATGAGCGCGAAATATTCGTAACCAGTCTATGTCCTAGCTCCCATGGAGGGGTTAGCTGATGGTGTAACGGCAATACAGTACAGCGCCTTGAATATATTCGCCACTATAAGCTGTAGTACCCGCCCTTGTTAGGACATTCGTTCCCTTTCCATCATGACGAATGCAATACATCGCCGGCAATGTCTATACGCCTATCTAATGGCTGTACCCCTCGTCTCTTATGCATGTTCTTTCTAGAGGATGCCATGCTAAACATTCATATGCTATGCAAGAATCTGGTCGCTCTATACGGCGCATCATCTCTTCTCGTGGAAAACGCAGCAAATCCCTCCCACTTTACCCCAGAGACCCCCGATGTCTCATTCTTGTGAGTGCGCCATACCTTAACATCTTGACGATAGCTTTTCGTCTATGGTTCGCGCCCCCAAATACTCTATTCAGTAGGATCAGCAACAGAGTCCGTCTTCGCCTCGGCGTCCTTGACGAGCTTATCGATAATCTGCTTGTGGATGCCTCTCCAATTGTTCTCGACCTGGCCCTTGACGATTCCCATGACGAGTCGAGAGCAGTTGATCAAGACGTCCTCGACGAGTTCCAGCGCACTGTTGCTCTCGCGCACGCTCCAGCGCGTTTCCATGACGACGCCCATTGGGCTACGGATGCGCACCCAGATCCCTTCGTCATGGTCCACGAACTCCTCGTGGCTGACGACGTTGCTGCTCCACACTGGATTCGGCATGTGGTCGACGACCTCGTAGACCTTGACGACGGGCCCGGGGCCTTGGTGTGTCCTCGTCTGCGTCAGCGGCTGTATAGTCTCCGGGAGATTGAAGTGCTTGCGCGCCACGTCCACCGACGCTGGCTCCTTCTCCGTCTCTGGAGGTTGGGGCAGCGTCTTGTGGGACGAATGATGCGGGTCGCAGAGTAAGAAGAACTCGTCTTTTCAGAACAAGAAGGTTAGTGTTTTCGTCCTTCATGTAGTTAATAGGGGGGGGGGGGGGGGGGCAAAAAAAAAAACAAGGGCATGCCGCACCCCAACCGCCACGTACTTAAGCACCAGCCACCGGAACCTACAAGGGTTAACCCAACTACTCGGTATGGAAAAAAAA